>LR812525.1:76533643-76563643 GCA_903798195.1 Danio kyathit | reverse complement strand
ATCTATGTTTTGTAATTTGTTTAATTACATTTTATGCATGATTCACTCCCCTAAGTTATCCCAATCAATCAAAATTAATTAATTTGATTACACTTTACAAATCCATTCTCACTATTAACTAGTTGCTTATTAACATGCATGTTATTGAGATATTGGCTGCTTATTACACTGTAAAAAATAAAAAGTTGAGTTAACTTTAAATTTTAAAGCAACCGGCTGCAAAGAACTTTTGAGTTTAATAAGCTTCAGTGGTTTAAGTTGTGCCAAATTATTTTTTAAGTTGACCGAAAAGGCTGGTTTAAGTCAAGTATACTTTACGGAATAATTTGGCACAACTTCAAACACTGAAGCTTAATAAACTCAAAATTTATTTGCAGCCGGTTGCTTTAAAATTTAAAGTTAACTCAACTTTTTATTTTTTGAACATACGGAGAAATAAAAATTTAAAGTCTCCTCAACTGAATATTTTACTTTCATTGAACAAACAGTTCCAAACATGCAGTTAAATCATTTTTATGAGTAAATTCAACTCTGAGCTCAAAAATATGTCCACCTAACTTACAATTTTAAACTGAGTTAACTATTTGTAAGTTGGATTTTGTACAGTGTAATACATATAATCTACACATCCTTCATGATCTTAATCTACATCTTTAACCCAATACCTAAACTATCTTAATATCTATTAATAAGGAGCAAATTTGGAGTTTATTGAAGCAGTCATAGTGAATTGTTTGCTAATAGTGAGAAGTAAACCTTTCTAGTGCTATTTAATCATTTGGTCAAATTGTACAGATACAATATATCGTTTTATATATTGCAAAAAAATAAAAATAAAATTGTAGTAATATTTTTGGCAATTACTAAAGATATATTTGCCAACATAAGACTGGTTTTGTGATCCAGTTTCACAAATATGGATATTTTAATGGCTTGTGTTTTTTTAATCAGTTTAATCCAAGTTATTGAGTCAAATTTTTTGATTACAAGGCAAGATTACAAATCCTTTTCAAACCAATAATTTCTTCTAGACTACAATATTAATATTAATATGATTTTATTAGTGTGTAATGGGCATTGGAGTGTCTAACATGTGTCTAACATGTTACAAGGGTCAACAGAGTAAGCTTTCTTTGTCACAGAACAAACAGTAAGCAGAAATAGCACAGACAAACACCAACATTGAGAGAGAGACAATAGCAGAAACAACACAGACAAACACCAACAGTGAGAGACAGAGAAAATCTGCCAACAATTAGTTTTATCAAATATAAAGAGAAAAAATATATTTAGTTTTTCTTTTTTTTTTAGATATTTAGCTTTTTTTTTTTTACACTTTCTTATGTAAGATCCAAATTCGTTCTTTTATTCTTAAAAACAACTAAATAAATTCTTTACATTATTTAATAAAAATATATATTCTTTCATTTGTTTTCATAATAATTATTCACTGTATATGTTATGTTAAAATGTAAATTAAAATTGAAATTTAGGCTTTTCTACACATAGTTACATTGCTGCACATTTCCACAACTATCGCCATCAGTCAGATTTGGTCCCCCCCACCTCTCAGACCAGAATTGCACCCTTGCTACTAGTAGTATTGTTCTAAACCAATAGCATATATTCATTATTAGGACTTTGTATATTAAAATATACTGGAAAGAAATTGAATGCGGAATGAACCGCCAACTTATCCAGCATATGTTTTACGCAGCGGATGCCCTTCCAGCCGCAACCCAACACTGGAAAACACCCATACACACTCTTCCACACACATACACTACGACCAATTTAGCTTATTCAATTCACCTATACCGCATGTCTTTGGACTGTGAGGGAAACCGGAGCACCCCGAGGAAACCCACGCCAACATGGGGAGAACATGCAAACTCCACACAGAAATGCCAACCCAGCCGGAACTCGAACCAGCAACCTTCTTGCTGTGAGGCGATCGTGCTAACCGTGCTTGAGCCACCATGACGCCACGAAACTTTTTACTCCATTTAAATAAAATAGTACAGGATCAGTTCTGCTATATGATCATATGGTCTCGCCAACGTCACAATAACAAATAGATAACGCAATCCTTAATTATTGTTTGATGTGTTTTTTTTAATAAATGTAACAGTAAGTAAAAAGTAACGAAGTAACGCAACTGGTTACTTTTTGGGGAATAATTGAATAAAGCATTAGCCTAGAAGTAACTTTCCTCAACACTGTTGCTTGTTCCCGAACTATGAGATGAAGATTTTTCCACTTAATCTACATAAGAAGGCAAATGGGCTGATTGGTTCAAACTCTCAGATGAAAAATACATACGTTTTCCCATCAAACTCTCCAAATAAACAGATTTCCGGTTAACACGGCTTGCCATATTCGGGAGTTAAGCGCATAACGTCATCCAGAGCTGAGGAGTGCGCAGTCTGCGCATGCGCAGGAGCGATCTCTGAGGACGGAGAACAGAACAGCTGTACGGTACCGGAGGCCACAATGCGACTGGCGCTCTGGGCTCCTGCCTCGACCCGCATCCGCAATGGCTGCGCAGAATGAAGCCCGGAGCTCGTACTATGCGCTCCTCTAGACCCGCAAACACACGAGCACAAGCGGACCCGTCTCAAAATGAGCACCGGATTCAGCTCCAGCTCCTGCCGCTTCGCGGATTATTTCGTGATCTGCGGTCTGGACACCGAGAGCGGCTTAGAACCAGACGAGCTGTCCGGTAAGACCCAATTCAAGAACAGGGCAGTTCAGGACTCTGATTTAGACCCTTTTAGGTTATTATAGCTGCTCTATTATAGCTGGTAACGTTAGTTTCAATGTGATGTCTTAATCCTTGTGCTACAATGATGGCTGAGTACTGGTATACTGAAGACATACGTTGAAAAAATCTCAGCTGTAAACTACATCATAGCTATTGAACACGGTTATCCATTTTTAAATGTTCATGTTTATTTATTCACACAGGACGTGCGAACAAACATTTAGTGTTACAGATTTGACCTTATATGAGTAACCATAAAATCTGTAAACACATTTTTCTTATTGGGAAAAACTGGTTTAAAAATGAATTATAGATGATACAATTATTTATTTAATGATAGATCTTCCACCCATAATCTTTATTAAAACATAAAACAAACAAAAAACATTGAGACTGACTATACTTATGTTGTAAAAGACAAAATAGTGAGAAATCGAGTCACGATCGAGATGTTTATATGCTACTTTTGTTTATATTTATGTTGACTTCATGTGGTTTATTCTTTCATTAACAGTCCCTTCATCTCCTCAGTATGAGTTTATTATTATGTCATCTTTTCAGATAGTTTCACCTCAGATCCTAATGATCGATTCCTTCATCTTCAGCATTCGTCTGAGTCTGTATATAGTCCCAGTTATTCATATAAACAAATTTACTTCAAGTTTACCACGTTTTAAGGTTGTACAGTGGATCAATCATCTGAAAGGCTCTTTTACCCATGCACGTGAACTGCTGTAGGGCGAGAGTGCAGATTTCCTGTGGTTTGGGGCTTCCTCATCTTGCATTTTTTGTTTTGGTAGATCTCCACTGCTGTAATCAGAGACTCAGAGTTGTTTTCTCTTGAATGTTCATGGATTTTTGGTGAATATGAATATTTCATTTCATACAGGCTTTTCTGTGTTTCATTTCATAAGGTTTTGGTTACTTCAGTGGATGACAGTACACTCAAAAAATCATTCATTTTTGATGCTTGTTCAAACTACTTATTTAAAATAAAATGAGCTGAAACAACTTAAGTTAACTTAATTTGTGTTGGGACTACATGAATGAATTGTTTGCATGCATGTTTTACAGTGTAGCTGCTCAGAAAACGACACCAGCGGTGTTGTGAGTCTTATGCAAAAAGTGAAACACTGAATCAGCCTTTGAATTTTGTTTGCTGAATTTGAGTTCCTGGAAATGCTATTTCTGGATACAGGGCCCAAAAAACCCAACGATTCTGCATTTCAATGAAGCTCCAAGTTTTATGAAGTAGCTTTTAATATATTTAAACATTTTAATATTGTGATTGAGGCTGCACAATATATCGTTTGAGCATCGATATCGCAATGTGATCATTCCCAATAGTCACATGGCGAGTATATGCAATGTTGAGTCTGGATTATAATGGATCATTTCGCAAGTGTTTTTTGAGGCCTGTGACTGTGTGAGGTAGGGCTGCTCAGTATTTCGTTTCACCATCGATATCACAATGTGATAATTCGCAGGATATATGCAATGTTGAGTTTGTTTTAGTTGATCATTTGCATGTGTTTTTGATGCCTGGAATTGTATAATGATTTTAAAAGCATTCAGGCATAAGAAATTACACCATTTGTGAGTTTAACAACGATTAATTTCATTGAATAATTTTTATTTTTATCATTCAGTTACTGTACTTGAATAAAGTTAGATTGGGTAAATGATAAAACCCTTTCTTGATTGTATTTATGGATTGTTATGCATGAAAATACTCACAACACGTGCAAAAAGAAATACACTGCAAATAGCACAGACCATAATAAAAATGTGTCGGGCAACCCCCCAAAAAATGTATAGATTGTTTATTAGATTTTATGGAAATGCACTTCCACTGCAGAATCATCCCAATTGATCTAACATTATGAATTCTTTCCAAAAAGACATAGTAAGTCATCTGGTGAAATTCTATTCATATCGCAATATAGAGTTGAAGTCAGGATTATTAGCCCCCCTTTTGAATTTTTTTTTTCTTTTTTAAATATTTCCCAAATGATGTTTAACAGAGCAAGGAAATTTTCACAGTATGTCTGATAATATTTTTTCTTCTGGAGAAAGTCTTATTTGTTTTTTTAATTTTTAAAACTAATTTTAAGGTCAAAATTATTAGCCCCTTTAAGCAATTTTTTTTTCACAAGTCTACAGAACAAACCATCATTATACAATAACTTGCCTAGTTACCCTAACCTGCCTAGTTAACCTAATTAACCTAGTTAAGCCTTTAAATGTCACTTTAAGGTGTATAGAAGTGTCTTGAAAAATATCTAGTAAAATATTATTTACTGTCATCATGGCAAAGATAAAATAAACCAGTTATTAGAAATGAGTTATTGAAACTATTATGTGTAGAAATGTGTAGAAAAAATCTTCTCTGTTAAACAGAAATTGGGGGAAGAAATAAACAAGGGGACTAATAATTCTGACTTCAACTGTATATCGCAAAATAAAAAAATATTGCAATGCCAGATTTTTCCAATGTTGTGCAGCCCTAATTGTGATGTTATATTATAAAATTAACTATGAATTAAATGATTAATTAATTAAATAAAAATTTACTATAAAGATTCTACCCTGTTTGTTCTGGTACTTTCCAAATGTTTAAAAACAACAACATTTGTTGTTTTTCCTTTGAATTTTTTTAAAATTTCACTGATGACAGTGAAGACTATTATGTTGTCAAAATAATCTCTGTGATGACTTCACAAAAATGACTAAAAACAAAACAAAAAAAAAAGCCCTGGAGTTGCTTGATGTAATTTTGTAGCATTCATGTTGTGTTTTTGTAAATATGAAGGTAACAGTGATAAAACTTATTAATAAATAAAAATCACAATAATTTTAATAAATCATAACTTAATAATATCTTAAATCCTTCATTTATTAATTGTCTTTCGGCTTAGTCCCTTATTTATCAGGGGTCGCCACAGCGGAATGAACCGTCAACTATTCCGTTTTTTTTTTTTTTCTTAGTTCTGGGAAACACCCATACACTCTCACATTCACACACTCGTACACTACGGCCAATTTTGTTTACCCAATTCACCTATAGCGCATGTCTTTGGGCTGTAGGGGAAACTTGAGTACCAGGAGAAAACCTACACGAACACGGGGAGAACATGCAAACTCCACATACGCCAACTGGCCCAGCCGGGACTTAAACCAGCGACCTTCTTGCTGTAAGCCGACAGTGCTAACCACCGCCCATCTTAAATCATAAAAATCTTAATTAATCATAACTTAATATTAAATTTATACCTTTTATAGATTGCATTTTCAAAAGTTAACTTTTTTATGCCCCCAAAAAGACGTTTTGTAAATGAATAATCTAAGATAAACCTATTTTTTCAAAGCAAAACAGTTTTGAATAATGACACCAGTCACATCATTCATTCATTCCTTTTCTTTGGCTTAGTCCCTTATTTATCAGGGCTCGCCACAGCGGAATGAACTGCCAACTATTCATATGTTTTACGCATCGGATGCCCTTCCAGCCGCAACCCAGTACTGGGAAAAACATGCAAACTTTACACAGAATTACCAACTGGCCCAGCTGGGTCTCGAACCAGCGACCTTCTTGCTGTGAGGCAACAGTGCTAACCACTGAGCCACTATGTCGCCCTAATCATTAAGTTATCTCTAAATATAATGTTTGTATGTGTATTTAGGCACATTTTTTGTTATGAAAGTATTAACCTAAAGCCTCAAACTATATCTATTTTGACTGTATCTGCCTCCTGAATCACACATTCAGCTTTATTATCATACAATTAAGTTGGAACATGTATTTACTGTATTATTTGTAATTTCAGTAATACAGAAACACATTTTGTGTCTGTCCGTACATTCTGGTCAACTCCTTTGCATAGGTTATAAAAAGGCACAACAATGTTTAAACCACTGAAAGAGAAAGCACGAAACTTGCTCCAAGTGATGTCACTTCTTCTGGTGGGAAGCTCCAAGTAGGTATTGCTGCAACCTAGAGACCTCCAAGTGGGAGGGACTTAAACCACGAGTAGGTTGGGTTTAGATGGTGTAGGTGGAGCAGATATTAATAAAACACAACAGGTTACTGTGAGGTTGGGTTTAGGGTTGGGCTAGGTGTAGGTGTAGACATTCATGAAGCACAATATTGGACTCCGTGTCATTTACAAGACATTAAATGAATAAAAACTCCAGATTTGTACAGCCCACTTGGAGCTTGAAGGCCCACCCACTTAAAGCTGGCACCAACTTCCGTTTATTGACCTTATTTTTCAATGCGGAAGTGTGCTTGTTTTTGCGCTTGTTTTAGAACTTCCCATTTAGTTTCCTATGAGATAAAATGACTAGGAATAAAAATCGGCGGAAAACGGTCAAACTACTTGCTCTACAAAAGTGTTTGCATGACTATACAGATGAAGTAAAATAATATAATTAGAAAATATCAGTTTGCAACATCAAGCAGCAGAACGAGCTGTTTTTAACGTCTAAAAATGAGTGGAAGTGAATGAGACCGGAAGTCTTGAGCCAAAATGATTCAAATAGCTGCGCCCGCTCGTACGCGGAGAATAAGGTGAATACCCTTCTCGGAAACTCTGGAAGGCATTCTCTTATTAATTTGTGCAAAATGGTTAGGACACACCAATAGTAGATGAATTAAATGTCAACTCTGTTATTGTGAGGCTTCAGTGAATTCCTCATTCACCTTTTAAAAACTCTAATATAATTAAAGAGCCCCTATTTTGCATTAAAAAAGGTCATATTTTGGTTTTGGGGGTTTCCAACAACATGCTGATTTGTGTGTATGGTCAAAAAAACACTTTCTTTGTCTTATAATATGCATTTATTTTTCAAGATGCGTCTCCCATATGAATCGTTCAGCGATTCATTTGTTCCCAAACCCCTCCTTAGCGCGAAGCTAATCTGCGGTGATTGGTCCGATGACCCAGTCTGTTGCGATTGGTCGACTGCATTCAGCATGAGACAGACAGAAATGCCCACCACGGCTACAGTATGAAGTAGCACAAAGAATGAGAGCCCACTGCAGGAATGCAATAAATCACTGCAGTTAAAGACCAGCATATTGCTCTACTCTTAAACCTAACCCCAAGTAATAACAACGACACACATTCAGTATTAATGCACACAGTGGCAAAAGTTGAACTATTTTGAAAATTGACCGCGCCGCGTGTGTAAGGGACAGCTGACTGTGGCCATAGCAAAGACAAACAGCAGAGGATCGCCAGTTCAGAAACGCATTTAAATCGGTAAAGGAAGAAGCACGTGTCACATTTTAAACGTAGCTTTGGATGCGATATGTGAACAGCCCCATACATGTTTAACCTGAGAGATACAAGCACTTATCTATAATAAATATGTGATTACAAGCCACGCTGAGCCAATACAACTTATAACACACAATTAAACACATATTTTGCAAACTACACAAAACGAGGCAGCAGTTTAATGACACTTACATGTTATGATCTGGAGGAAGAAGAATCTGGTCCATATGAACTGTAACCGTTACTGACAAAGTCCCTGTCAAAGTCTGACAAAGTCCCATAGTCTCTGCTGCTCCTTTAATAGCAAACGGCCGACGAATCCTTCGCTGCAGCGTAGGTTATTGTATCAAAAGTCAGAAAAATGACAGGAACAAACACAGCACTATTCTGGCTATATGTGGTGTTGTGGTGAAAATGAACTCTAACGCTTTATTCCCTGCAGCTGAATCTCCATCTGTCCGTGATCCTCATCTTCGCGTCATGATCAGTCCCGTGATTCCCCGCGCCTCCGCTAGTGTCTGAAGTGAAAGCGCGTTCACATTTTACCAGAACTGGAAGTACATATTTGGTGATGTACCGTAACAACATCCATGCGATCAAACAAAAGATCCGAACCCAACTCGATTCATTTACTCAACTGAGTCAACTGTTTTGCTAAGGAATCAATAGTTTTAAACAAGATGCACTTTTAGATTTAAACCTCAGCTGGATGTTTTTATTCACTTAGAGCTGTGTTACACACTGCATGGAAGGTCATTTTCAAAAACCCATAATAGGGGCTCTTTAAAAAGCATAAAACTCTGATTTAGACATGCCACATGGTGTCCGGTTTGAGGTTAGAAAGTGTAAAATGGTGAAAAATGTCAACTCTGTTACTGTCAACTCAGTTAGTGGTTTAAAAAGTAAGTTAAACAACAATAGCTAACAAAATCAAAAGCTCCCCATCACATCTAAGCATGTTGCAGCATTATTTTACATTAATAATGGATTCGGTTTACTGTAAATTTTACATTTGTTGTACATCATTCCAGTTTAAATGAATGGAATGCACTTGAAATGTACCCACAATACTGTAATGAGTCGTATATACAGTTGAAGTCTGAATTATTAGCCCCCCTGTATATTTTTTCCCCAATTTCTGTTTAAAGGAAAGACGATTTTTCCAACACATTTCTAAAAATAATAGTTTTAATAACTCATTTCTAATAACAGGTTTCTTTTATCTTTGTCATGATGACAGTACGTAATATTTTACTAGATATTTTTCAAGATACTAGTATTCAGCTTTAAGTGCAATTTAAAGGCTTAACTAGGTCAAATTAGGGTAATTAGGCAAGTCATTGTATAACATTGGTTCATTCTCTAGATAATCAAAAAAATATTGCTTAAGAGGACTAATAATATTGACATTAAAATGGTTTAAAAAAAACCTAAAAAACTAAATAAAACAAATAAGACTTTTTCCAGAAGAAAAAATATTATAGGAAATACTGTGAAAAATCCCTTGGTCTTCTGGGAAATATTTGAATATCTAAAATATTTTGACTTCAAATATATATACTGCACACTTTAGGTCTTGTGAAAGCTTGCAATCATTCATATCTGTTAAGTGTCGAATGCATTGATGAGTAGTAAATGATTAATTTAGAGATGTGTAGTAAAACTGACCCTTCAGTGAAAGTGACTGGTGTCCACCGGGAGGGTGAAGCCCAATCAATGGACCAAAACCCTCCAGACAAAGAGAGGTCACTGTGATCCTCAAGAGAGAACAAAAACATCAATTTCAAAAGCAGCAGCATCCAATCACAGTGTAGCAGGAGTTTAAGTGACACAAAGCTGCTTAAAAAGTTTGAATGTGTCACTACTTTAAAAGAACTAAAAGCAGGTGATTGGGTAACACTCTTGAGTTGGCCTAGTTAGCTGGGGAATGAAACCGCTAACATGCTGTTTTTAGAGGAAACGAGTCAGTCGGGTTTTTTTTTTTTTGGTCATGCATTTGCAAGTGTTAAAGTCTCTTTAATGTATTCACACTTGGTAGTGTGTGATAAGAGCTGTCAGTTTGGGGTTTTGTTGATAGATAGAAGCACTGAGAGTAAAGAGTTACAGTGATGTAGTTAAATGGTAATACAGTGATAGGGCGAAAACGGAACTTTATTTTAATATATATATATATATATATATATATATATATATATATATATATATATATATATATATATATATATATATATATTAGGGATGCAACGATTATAGATTTTGGTTGTACGATTATAGTCTAAGAAATAATCACGGTTTCACGGTTATCACGATTATTATGCATTTATTAATTTTAAAACACTGCTACTTTAGAAAATCACATGAAAACTCCTTATATTTTAAAGTTTTATTTACTGCTGCTCAGTAACCAGTACAGCACATAATAATATTAAAAACAAACAATAGTCCATGTCTCACTTTGTGCTTAAAAATAAGTAAAATTTTTTACATTTAAACATACATAATTTTTACACTGTAAATAAATGACAGAAAAATTAATAAATCAATAAAAAAAATAGCCTTTGTCTAATGTAGGGCTTGAAATTAACATTTTTACTTGGCACCACTGGTGCTCCCAACTTCAAAAATTTAGGAGCATCATAAAAAAAATTGGGAGCACCCACCAAAAATGAATGAGCACCACTGCAAATGGTATATTAAGAGATTTATTGCAATTGAAAACAGCATCAATCAGGACTAACAAAAACCAGAAACAACTATCTAATTCTGTTATGACTTACTGATATTTGTGCAATAATTCCAAAATAAATGTCTAATAATTATAAAGTATTAATGATGTCGATGATGACAATAATACTAACAATGAATTGCATTATCATGCTGTCCTGAATGTGCTTGAATGTGTTATCTGCTATAAAAAGTCCTAATGTTACTTTATGAGAAAAAAAATCTATGGTTTGCATCATACAAAAATGAAGCATTGCAGTAAGAAATATGCATTTTGCACTATTGTTTTTATACACATGTCAATATAATAACCAGAAAGATCGGACAAAAGAAAGAAAGAAGTCTCACTTCTACCACTCTTTAAAGGTTTTGGTTTGTGTCATTTTAAATGCTCAGTCTCATTATGTGCTGATTTTCAGTGTACTGTGTTTGTAGAAAAGCAGGCGAGTCAGCCGACCCAATATATGACCGGCGCAGAGCAGGATTCTCGCGATGAACACCTGCACAGTATTCTTTGTCATGAGCCAAAGTTTCAGTTTAAACTCAGTAAAGTCGAGCTTCTTTGCAAAGAGATCTATACACTGTTAGATTGTACATTTAGCGTCCATTTGTGCTGAACACGCAGAGAATCCAACGCATCGAGATTCGGGCCATTAAACAGCTGATCCACTCCGAGTCTTTCAGCACTCTCTCTGAAATCACTGGATTGATCTCGGCTGGTGGATCAACATTCACCGCATGATCCTCTCATCGGCGCCAATAATTCTAACTTTAAGTGGGTTTGCCAACTTGTGTACTTTTCATTGCTTCTTCCTCAAACTTCAGGCGTTTGCAGTTCCCGCGGTCACAAACGCCACCATCTCAACTAGTGCGGCTGAAAAGCGTGAGCGCATTGCATCGCGTGCGCGTCCCTCCTTTGGAAATAATTAACTTGCACAAGCTAGCCTTAGTTAATAGCCTCAGTCATAGTTAATCCAGTGTGCGTGGTTATTAGTCTCGGTGAACAAACTAGCGCACAGCTGGCATAACTTTGTTTAGTTGCTGCAGTTTTGTTCTGTGCAGAAACGCGGTGTTGAGAAGCCTTTACGATTAATTAACCGTGACGAATTAAAGCGCGGTTAATAGTGAAACCGGTTAATCGTTGCATCCCTAATATATATATATATATATATATATATATATATATATATATATATATATATATATATATATATATATATATATATATATATATATATATATATATATATATATATAAAACTGATAATATTTTTTCTTCTGGAGAAAGTCTTATTTGTTTCATTTCGGCAAGAATAAAAGCAGTTTTTAATTTTTTAAAAACCATTTTAAGGTCTAAATTATTAGCCTCTTTAAGCTATATTTTTTGATAGTCTACAGAACAAACCATCGTTATACAATAACTTGCCTAATTACCCTAACCTGCCTAGTTAACCTAATTAACCTAGTTAAGCCTTTAAATGTCACTTTAAGCTAGGGCTGAACGATATGGCAAAAATCTATATCACGATATATTTTTTTATTTCGGTCGATACGATATAATTCCGATATCGATATGGACAATGTTAAAAAGAAAGGAAAAACTGCCAAGAACGCACACAATGGATGTCTATACCTACAAATGTCTGCAAAGTGAATTTGCAAAGTCGATAATACCTCCAGACTCTTATAACTTTTTTTTAAAATAAAAACAGCACAAAAAAATTTGTTCACTTTTTATTTGTATTTAGCCTATACAAACAAGAAATGTGAAATAAACCATCAAATAAATAAAACTCTTAGACTCAGCTTATAATATATAGACAGTTTGTGGGGGTTAGCTTGACCAACGTGATGAACAGAAACTTTTATCAGTTTTTTTTTTGAATATGCTGAATATTTAACAATCAAAATAATACCAAAATCTTACAATTATGACATCCACATCATAAAAAAACATAGAAAAAGAATAATAATTATAACAATAAAAAAACAAAAAGAGTAAAGGCTACATTAATATTTGCAATAGAAGAGTTGTTTGAGTATATTCATAATTCTAATTGCTTTTCATCTTGAACATCCTTTAAGGGTTTTATCTGTCTATTTATATTTGTGTATGTAATTACCTATATAAATTGAAAGGTTTAACATAAATATCTCTTATATATTTTAAATAGTCTATTTATATAGACTAATATTTTATATAACACGTTTTCATTATTTAACAGATTTAATAGCTCTATTGATCACATTCTTTCTACTTCATCAGCTTTGCAAGAACCTGATTCCTGATAAATATGTTTGCGAGTTTTATTTTGTAAGTGCGCGAGTGCTATATGCCAGCATGCAGCGAGTTTGTGTGTGAGTGGTAATTTTGGTGTTTATGCAAGGATCGAGTTTGTTTGTGCGTATGTAAATGTGGGAGTATATGCAAGGATCGGCGAGTTTATATGCATATGTAATTGTTATCAAGTTTATAAGTATATGCACAAATTTCATACATGTTTTGAACATTCAATCGTATAGGTGTATATGCGAGTGATTTATAGTTGTATATACACGTGTTGATAAGCGAAGTTTAATTTAAATCCTACACGGAGCCTCATAGCCATCTGTGTTTGCTTCATTGCCTTCTCTTCTGACACCGCTGGTTTCGGTGTTGGGTAGGTGGATGGTGGTGATGGTGGGGCTAATAAATCAAGAGGTTTATTAATTTTGACTTCAACTGTAGTTAAGTGGTAATACAGTGATAGGGGAGAGCATATGAAAGTACCAATTTTCATAAAAAACTCATTTTAAAAGATGACGTTTTAGACAGAAATATATTTTTGTTGTGGTTACTAACTCATAAGTGCGGTCTATCAATATCGGGTGATATTTTGAACAAATGTAAAACAACTTCAAAATAATTTCACTTTTAAACAAAAGTTGCACATTGTTACTTTTGGCCCTGTCAGTAGGGACAAAAGTAACACACCAAAATTTGCTCGATTTACCGGCTTTATCTTGTTTATTTTAAAAATATCTGACTATGACCTTGTTGATGTTCACTGCAAACAAATTTTGTCTTTTATTTCTGCAAGAAATATTAAACGACATTTTCATTTTAAATTTCAGTTCCATCAAATTATTATTATTATTGTTATTATAACCATTATTTTACCAGGAAAGACACATTGAGATTAAAAATCTTTTTTACAAGAGCGTCCTGGCCAAGATTAGGCAGTATCCATGTCACATGGGTCTAACAGACAGTAAACAAAAAACAATTAACCGTTAACATGAATCACACATTGACAAACAAACTATTCAAAACATCTGCAAACCTGCTTCAATTTCTAAATCATTTATACTCTTTTTAAAAGCATTTAATGGAATCAATTATTTAAACTGCAACTTTGTTTGTAGGTTATTCCATGCAAATGGTGCTGCATATTTAAAAGCCTTTTTTCCTCATCTCAGTTGGCACTTTAGAAACAGCCAGTAAATAAATATCCTGTGACCGAAGACCATAGCTAAGGACAGGTTTTTTACAAATGTAATTCTGTTTTGAAAGGAAGTTAACATTACAAAATGTTACAATTTTCTACAATTTTTGAATATGTTTTTATTATTATTGGCAATATGCATTAATTTCATAAAACATATGAATCAAAACACTGAAAACTTTTATGTGGAATTGACAAATAAGGCATGGCTATCAGCAGTGGGACATAAATAACAGTGTTACTTTCATCCCCACAGCAACTCTTGTCATTTAAATCTGATTTACTTTTAAACTGAAAAACTCAGAGATCGCAAACTCAAGGATGTGTTATTGCACTAATTAATCTGTAGATTGATCATTATTGTGATGCATGAAATGAGAAACACAACTTGTAATAAGAAAAAAGAACCGCTACAATAATTAACCTACTGAAATTCAGACATGGTCCCGAAATCATGTGATATTTGGCAGCTCCATCAAGGGTTGCGTGCAGAATGTGCTGTTATAGCCTGGAAATCAAATGTTGTCAGGGCTTCGAGAAAATTGCTTTGTTACTTTCGTCCCACATTACTTTCTTCTCCTCTCTTGCCTACTTTAAAATATTAGCCCAAAAAATCTATATCGGTGTCAAAATCTGATATTTGGCAACCGATTTGGCAAGTGCACTTTTGTCACTGCACACTGGAGATCATTATATGACCATTTACAACTCTTTTCTGCAGCGCTGAGAAATATAGCCAATCAACAATTGATCTAAATTGATCTAACAATTGAAAATCTCAGAGTTTTTAGTATAGATGCTCCTCAGTCCTTTCATTTTTATCGTTTATAACAAAAATAAATAAGATGGTGAAAAATGAAAGTTAGAGACATCTTTTCATTGATTAAGTCAATGGAGTATTTTATATATAGCTGATATATAATTGACTCAGAATTTGAAGACTTTTCATTCTGCTAGAACGCACATGCTAAGTTTTGGGTCTTTTGATATTTATAGACTTTTGTTATTCGCCTTAATTTGTGTGTATTTAGCATGTAATAATAATACGTGTGTGTGTGTGTATAGATATATTTATGTGTGTCTGTGTACACATTTATGTTGCACAAAATATAGCAGAAATATGGTTATTGCAATAATAGTAATTGCAATATACATATCGCAGACGTGTGATACAGTAAGTGACAGTTATTTCACGCAAATTTGACCTTAAGTTAGACCAAGCAGGGACGCGTTTCCCAAAACCATTCTTAGCCAACTAAGGTTGCAAGTTCCATTGTTACAAACAAAGTTTGTTGATTTAGTGTTTCCCAAATCTATCGTTCTGACGAACATTCGCAAACTGCGTCGCAAACCTCTACACCTCCAGAGCTGTAGTTATAGGCATAGTTCCTGGCTGTGTTCTATTCCCACTTATCCCCCTATGCCCTATTCATTTAGAACATTCTAACATTCAAAGTTGGAATTATTAAAAAAAAAGCATTAAAGTCATCTCTCTTAGGTGTAATTTGCTTTCAAAGCATTTTTACAGGTCAGTTTTAGCGATCTTCATGTTTACAATTGCGCTCCCTTCGCAGTGCACTTTGAAAACATTGATGTCATTTTGAACACAGCCGTGGCTCATGATGAAAGCTATAGGTGACCTATTATTTAAAAGCGGAATTTATGTTACGTCTCCAAAGCTTGTGAAAACAAAAAACATAGCATACGTTATTTATTAGGTATCTGTACTGTATATGACATGGGCCTGTTGGTTAGAACATTTCTGCAGTGGTTTGCATGAGTCAAATTGTAAAAGTAGACTTTTCAAAAAATAAAAAATAAATAGACAATATCCTACTAAATAATAATAATAATAACAATAATAATCATCATTATTATTAATATTATTATTAAAGTATGATTTTTTTGTCATTTCCTAATAAATAATAAATATAAAATTTCATTTCTGAATAAATAGCCTCGTTATTTATTTATTTATATGATTTATATATGATATTAGAATACGTGTTCGCTTTTGTAAGTGATTTTATGTTTTAGAATAGAATATGTAATGTTCTCAATAATATTAGTAAAGGAAACACAGGCTCTATATGTTCCATTTACATATATTTTAATTAATATGGAAAGCGAGTGCATGTTTTTACCAAAACTGATATTGGATTTTTTTTTAAATGCGTGTTTGTGTAAAACAATATAATTTGCACAAATAAATTATGGGGTTCTTCTCTAAAGAAGTTGTTACCACCCTGTTTAGAGCATCATTATGGCCGTTTTACGTTATAACTAACGTGGTTCAAACGATAGATCTGCGACAGAGAAACTACGTGTTTTGGGAAACACTCGTCACTACATCGTTCTTTTTCCAAGTGATGCATCGCACTATGATAGTTCAGCTCAGAGTTATGTCGTTGTTTGGGAAAAGCACCCCTGATGGGGCATTGCTATATTTATCCCGACCTCCCCAGTAGTTGCTGTTTTGCTATTGGCTGGAGCAGGCCCAAAGGTGAACCCAGAGCTGAAAAAAATACTAATGGTGGAAAATGACAACAGCCAATCAGAATCAGAATATCAGCTGAGGTTTTCACTCATTCATAAGCTGTTTGTCAATATTCAGCAGCCTTGCGTCCTCGTGTTCTCGTGTAACGTCATCATCAGCAGCCAAAGTTCAGTTCCAATACTCAAGACCACAAGAACAGAGGACGCGTGAAACTTGACTGATGTGTTCTTGATATCGAGGACGCACCGATGCAGACTCGCTCAAGATGTCCCAGAAGCCATTGCGACTGGAGGTGGGAAGCGCAGCATTTTATTTAGATTTATTATTAAAGTTCAGAGATATCACTTATTTACCTCAGGAGTTTCCCTAAATGAAATGGTGAATATAAACATTACCATGGACATCTTAATAAAGGAATAAACACATTAAGGGTGTTTATTTGCTGAAATTCGTATTAAAATCAGTTTTATTGATATTGTGCAACGTATATTTGTAGAGTTTTTATGCAAACTTTATATTTTGAAAAGGGGGCAAACAATAAATCGCATGAATGCTGTAATGTTTAAATAATTGTACATTAAAAACACGTGAAGGTCATGTGACCATCAGGAAGAATCAGGGAAGAACGCAGCATCTCATTTCTCACAGGACGCGTTCTCTCACGAGTTCGTTCTTCCGAGGACACCTGGCAAGACCGGTCTTCACGAGAAGGCAAGTCCGTTCTCTGCGTTCTTGGAATTGAGAAACAGCCAAAGTGTTTTAAAGACTCAACGTTTGCACCTTGAGAGAGATATGAAAAATATCCTTTACCTTGGCAGCTCAGTGGTTAGCACTGTCGACCTACAGTAAGAAGGTCACTGGTTCGAGTCCCAGCTGGTCCAGTTGGCGTTTCTGTGTGGAGTTTGCATGTTCTCGCTGTGTTGGTGTGGGTTTTTTCCAGGTGCTCCAGTTTCCCCCACAGTCCAAAGACATGCGCTATAGGTGAATTGGATGAACTAAGTTGGCCATAGTGTATGAGTGTGTGTGTGTGAGAATGTGATAGTGTAGGTGTATTTCCCAGTACTGAGTTGCAGCTGGAAAAGCATCCGCTGCGTAAAGCAAATGCTGGAATAGTTGGCGGTTCATTCCGCTGTGCGACCCCTGATAAATAAAGGCTGATTTATACTTCTGCGTCAAGCGCACGCGTATGCTACGGCACAGCCTACGCGTGGACGCATAGCCCCTCGCCATGGCCGTTGGCGTCGTTGACGTGCACCTCTCAAAAAATGTAACGCGTACGCGTAGCGCAAGCTCTGTGATTGGTCGGCTTGGTAGCGATGACGAGTGTGGGCGGAGGTGAGAGCCGCGCGCTCGATGCAGCGAGTGTTTACAAGTGTGCAGTCCCGTGAAGGAGCTCCGGATGGAGACTGTTGTTTTGTGTTTACCTTATGAATAAAGTTGTTGCACGTCCACCGGTTCCCGCCTCAAAATGAGCGAATTTGAGCCACTTGTACATTAGGGAGGGGTCCGGAAAACACAAAAAACCAGCGAAGAAACTTGACACAGAGAAACATAAACACCTACTGCCAGCTAGCGTTTCAGAAGTGTTACTGCAGAGAAACAGAAACAGCGCGCAGAAGTATAAATGCACGGCTACGCGCGAGGCTTGCGCCGTGGGTTACGCCGATCACTTGACGCAGAAGTATAAACCACTAAGCCGAAGGAAAATGAAAGAATAAACGAGTATTTCACCTGTTGATTTTAGTATCATTAAATATTAATAAATAATTTTAAAACATAGCTGATGAAAATGTTATATCGTAAGAAAAATCGTTAGCGCAATTGTCAACAACAGTATAGCACATCGCATATTTTTCCAGTATCGTGTAGCACTGGCAGATACATCCATGCATATTACATACAAAAATTGTGGCAAAAAATTGTGTGTGTTTAAACATTGAATATATTTGTTCCTGTTACTGTATTGTGTCACATCTTTTTTTTTTTTTTTGCTGTCAGTGACTAAAAGCAATTTACTTGTCACTGGAAATGTATCGAGTTTCACCCCATGTGGACAAGTGTTCCTCTTGTACTAAAAGCAAATAGGTTTTTGTATTGTTCTTTTTTTTTGTCGTGATAAATTGAGGGCAGATTGAAGGTCCTATTTATTCTCCTCCAGAGGTTTGATCAGCTGCTTTGTCAGGAGTATTTCGGCACACTGTAGTTGTATGGTCTGCTGTGGTCCATTATATGCTGTATATCAGTGTTTCTCAACCACGTTCCTGGAGGACCACCAACGTTTGGATGTCTCCTTTATCTGTCACACCCATTACAGGTCTTTCAGTCTCCGAGCTGATGATCTGAATCAGGTGTGTTTGTTTAAGGAGACATGGAAAATGTGCAGAGCTGGTGGTTGTCCAGGAACATGGTTGAGAAACACTGACTTATATGACACTGGGTGCATGTTCTTAGTGAATATAGACGATTTATATTGGTGCATTTAAACAAAACCAGTTAGATCCATTAAAATAAGAGTTTGGTCACTTAACTTCTTTAGAAAAAGAAAGATAATAAATCAGTTATTGCAAAAAAATACAAAATGTATATTTTTTATGTTTCTCTTGATTTATTAGATAAAAATCAATCATTGGTTTATTAAAATTATACTGAATATTTTTTACTGACATTTTAATTTAGATGTACTAATCTGTGCACTTTTTTTTTGTTAGATTAGTTCCGGTTTTGGCTTTGGTACTGTCTAATCTAATGTAATATGCACAAATATATTATTGTAGCGCATCCTATAGAGAATATGAATTTAAAAGAGACATCTGTAAGGGGTGTACTCATTTATGCCCAGCACTTCATACTGCATTCGTAAGCTTTAATCTTCTTATTCCTTCCTTATAAGTCTGTGTTTTTTTTAGATCTTGTTTACATCTGATGAGATGTGCTGCATCACATGAGCAGAGCTTAAAGGGCCGGTTCACTCAAAATATTTACTTGCTATAAACCAGTGTTTGTTGATTTTTGCTGCTTGTCCAAACTACTCATTTAAATTCAGTTGAATCAACACAATTCTAGAGGATTTTCTTTGGGACAACTTAAATGTTTTATGTTCAATCCACTTAAATTTGTAAAAACAATTAGCTTATTCTAATTGATTTGTGCTGAGACAACATGAAGAAATTGTGTTTACATTGGCTATGTTTACATGGACATCAGTATTCGAATTATTTGCCTTAATCTGAATAAGGCAATAATATGATTAAGGTGTTTACATGAGTTGGTTTTTAAATGTTGCTTTCATGATCCCGTTTTCAGGTTATAGCACATAATTCGATTAACGTCATTGCGTCACCACGTTATCCACATTTCCTCCGCAGTTTCATGTAATTTCGCGTGTTCATTTTTAATTTGTCGACTTGAACTGCAGTTCGGCAATTTCACTTTCATTAAGGAACATTTAATGCATGCCCCCTGTGCCCCCGTAACGAGATATTGGAAGTACTGCTGGAAGAGTGTTGTTTGAATGGAAGTTGATACCGCACACAACATTTTCCTGTATGGGAAAAACCTCCGCATTTCGTGATGCGGGTGTCTGTGGTCCTTTTCTGACTCAGTAGGTACAGAAAATAGTGTCAAACAGCCATGTGTGCATGGAATATCCTGTCACAAAATGCGGCGAAAATCCCACACGATGGTAATAGTTTGATTGCGGTGTTTACATGTCTGTACTGCACTTCAATGAGTACGTTGACATGGACACTAATAATCCGATTTTAATACGATTAAGAGAATACTCTGATTAAGAGTTTACCATGTAAACTCTTTAGTTCGATTATGACCTTAATCTGATTAAATTAATAAAAAAATCGCTGTTTACATGGTAGATTCTTAATCAGAGTATTGTCTTAATCGCATTAAAGGGCCATGAAACCCCCTGTCTCAGCAGGGTGTTTTCACACCTCGGTTTTGAAAAAAGTCAGGAAAGTTGGGCGTGTCCAGCTCTGGGAGTATGGGAGTGTCGGGGGAGGGAAAGAGGGAAGGATTTGCATAGAAGGGAGTTTCCATTTGGGCACGCGCTGAGTTTCACAGGCAAAACAAATACAGAGAGGCTGATTTGATACCGCATGGCGAATGAGAGAAAAAAAAATCCTCCGCATTTCTCTGTAACTTATGTACTCGGTAGGTAGGTAGCGTTAGAAAGACGTGTGTGTATAGACTATCCTGTCACAAAATGCAGCGAAAATCCTGCACGACGGGAATAGTTTGTGTTAACATGTTTACACTCGGAGAGCAGCATTTAAACAAAGTGCACTGCACTGCAAACACTTACTAAATCTGTAGACAGACAATCAAACTGGAGCTGTGTCTTTTTATTAAAAGGAGACGAGCGGCAAATCCGGATTTCACCATTTCCAGATGAGAAAAAGCTCTCGGGTAAAAATGTTCCTTACAAACGCGTTTCTGTCGCGTGCACTGTAATCCACACGTGAGTCCAGCAGCTCTCTCATAGAGGGAAAATGAAAACAAAACCTTTGTTGCAACACACTATTAAACGCACCACCTACGACTCTTGTCTTGAAATTCTTGTTCTTTCACTTGTTTTGGCAACACAACGTGGCGTCTCTCTGCCGTATGAACAGCGTAAACAGGTAAACAGTCTCCGGAGCTATCATGCATATTAATGAAGTTTCACGTCATACACAATAGAGCGCGCTGATTGGTTTGAAGCACGTCTTTCTCATGAATTAATGCCGCACACTCAGATACGTCACTATGTCCTCGAAAAGACAGACAGCCACTCTCCAGGCTGGATTTACACCTATGTATCTCATGGCCGTGACGCAGCTTCAAAAATTCGTTTCAAACCGGAAGAATGAATTTGCTCAAAATAACGCAACAACAACCAATTTTCACTTTTTAGTGCAATTTATGTGTCCTAATAGTGTTTATAGCAGCGTGGGACACAGATATGACTGTCAACAGCTCAAAAAATGTGTTTTGGTGTTTCATGACCCTTTAAAATCGAATTATTGGTGTCCATGTAAATGTAGTCACTGACTACGTTTACATGGACATCAGTAATCGAATTATTTGCTTTAATCTAATTAAGGGAATAATAAGACTAAGGTGTTTACATGAGTTGCTTTTTGAGTGTTACTTTCATGATCGCGTTTTACATGTTATAGCGCATAATTCGATTAACGTCATTGCGTCACCGCGCTATCCGCATTTCCTCCGGAGTTTCATGTAATTTCGGGTGTTTCATTTTTAATTTGTCGACTTTAACTGCAGTTTGGCACTTTCACTTTCATTCACGAACATTTCATGCAAGCCCACCGTGACAAACGAGATATTGAATGCAACTATGAACTGCTGGAAGTGTTTTTTTTTTATTATTATTATTTTTTCATTATTTTTTCGGGGTTTTCACTTTTTATTGGGACAGGACAGTAGAGCGAATTGAAAGGAAAGCATGGGGAGCAGAGAGAGGGGAAGGATCGGCATAGGGCCGCGAGGCGGAATCGAACTCGGGTCGCCGTGAGCACCGAAGTGCATGTGTCGACGCACTAACCACTACACCACTGGCGCCGACGGAAGTGTTGTTTTAATGGAAGTTCATACCGCATGCTGAATGAAAAAAAAAAATCCTCCGCATTTCACAATGCAGGTGTCCGTGGTCTGCACTGACTCGGTAGGTGCAAAGAGTGTCAAACAGCCGTGCGTGTGTGTGTGTGTCTGGGTGTGTGTGTTTGTTTGGGTTTGTGTGTGTGGACTACCCTGTTGCAAAAAGCGGCTTAAAGTCCTACATGAGGGTAGTAGTTCGATTAAGGTGTTTACATGTCTGTACTGCACTTTAATAATGCGACTAAGATCGGCATACTCCACATGTCTTAATTCGATTTCTCTTTAGTTCGATTATGACCTTAATCAGATTAAATTAATCAAAAATCGCTGTTTACATGGTCGACTCTTAGTCAGAGTATTGTCTTAATCGCATTCAAATCTAATTATTGGTGTCCATGTAAACGTACTGGTTGTATGGACTTAAAAAGAAAAAAAAAACACCAAGATAAAATATACTTGTTTTATGTTCGACAGATGAACAAAAATCACATGAGGTTTCATAAATGAAGATAAAAATGTCATTTTTAAGTGAATTTTTTCTTTAAATCAAAGTGTGTGTTGAACCATTCCTTCATCTGTCTCTTTCCATTAGCTGTATTGAAAGGATTCTGATATAGACACTTGAGAAAAGTGCTCCACATCGCCATGTGAGCGTCTCGTGACCCTTGCAGACACTTTCTCTCGATGATGGGAATGCAGTGCATTGCTGAAGTGTTAGCGTATCTTTTGGCAAAGAGTCAGAAAATGAGAGCCATTGTCATTCCTAGCATTTCTCCGCTGGGCCAGACGGTTGGGCCTGATTTAGCAGTAATGAAAAACATCCATTAGACTGTTGAAAGTGGGTCACTATTGCACATTTAAGAGCACCTCAATTTTTTTTTCCAGTCAACCGCTGATGTGTTGCCCTGCTTGCATGCTTACATTTGTGGTTAAATGAGGACACAGCGGAATAGATATTTATCTTTGGTGGAAACAAACCTTTGCATACATTTGTATCTTTACCTTATCACTGGAACAATCACCTACACTGTAAAAATATCTGTTATTAACGGTTTCCTTGTGATTCACAAGTTTTTTTTAATAGGAGCTTGATCTCCGCTCAGTCAGACTTTTGATTTTGAAAATCCAACTCTACAGTTTAACAAAGTTACTTTTCTTTGACATTTTAGTAGTTTGAAATGATATAATATATAAAAAATAATATATTGAGAAATAAGTCTGTAAAATAACAGAAAATGCACTGTCAGTTTATTATTAGGTAGTTTGTATTGTAATATACAACACCAACCCAGACAATATATCACTTTAAACTATTAAAAATGTTAATTAAAGTCACTTTTTCCAACTTTTCGAGTTTAAAGTTGTTAGAAGAAGAATCAAAGTCCCATAATGCAACTCCAAAGCATAAATAAAAGAGGGAAAATAAAATCACATAAATCACAAAGCACAGAAAACAGAGCAGTGTAGTAATGATGCTGAAGTACACTGAGCTTCATTTGAAGTTGAACATTACAGAGTGTGTTATAATTTATATATATATAAAGTTTGTTTGATTGATTGGCTTGCACTGAAGTTCCATTTCAAATGGTTTATTTTATTTTCAAGGTCTGAGGCGAACTATCTGCTGCTGCTTTCAGTATAGCAATAAATTTCACTTAAAATGACATTCAAACTCACATTATCAGCATTTAACACTGAATAAAGCACATGAGGTGTACCTGAGGTGATCATTGCCAGTTTTCTGTTCAGCTGCAAGAAATAGTTTCTAATACATAAGTTTTGAGGTGTTGGTTAGGACAAAAGCTCATTTTATTATGAAACTACTCCTTCTATTGCGTGCATTTGCTTTTATTTATTTTATTTAGCTGTTGGTGTCCTTAATCTGGCAACTTGCACTTGCGTGCATTTTGAATCAGGAGTGCAATACCTAGCTCAACCACTGGGTGTCAAACTTACATACTGCGCCTTTAAAGAGCCTTTTATTTCATTATTCGTATTTTACATGCAAGTAACTCTTTTAATAGAGACTTTTAAGATTTAAAGTACAGTACAAGTGTGTTTAAGCTCACCTCTTTTTTCAAAAGGGTTTGTGGGTCAGTTTTATAGAACTGAAAGTTTATGTGAATCTGGTTAAAGGGATAGTTCACACAAAACTGAAAATTCTGTTGTCATTTACTCACTTATCACTTGTCACAAGTCTGTTTTTTTTCTGTTGCACACTATAAAAGATTTTCTGAAGAGACCTGTAACCATTGACTTCCATAATATTTGCTTTTTCTTCTATAAAAGTCAGTTGTTCTGTTTTCCAGCTTTCTTTAAAATGTTTCTTTTAGGTTTATAAACTATATAAACTCATAAAGCTTTGGAAGCACTTTGAGGATGAGTAAATAGTGAGTACATTTTCATTTTTGAGTGAACTATCCCTTTAATGACCGGAGATTCACTTGTGGTTCCTCCTTCCCCTGGATCTTCCCGAGTTACTGGTGTTTTTTCTGTGGCAAACTTCTGAGTCAGTCAGATTTTCTTCCTTTGATAGATAAAAGCTCTAAATAGATGTGCTTGTTCTCCAGGGATAAAATAATGTCAAGTTTAATAAAATGTCCCTCTGATAATGGTGTTGAGGATCCTCGTCATCAAAACAACCCCTAGGAAAGAACAGTTTTTATTGTAAATCTTTAGCATTGGTGTATTTACAATCACAAAGCAGATAAGATTATGTCATAGCTTTCATGTTTAATAATTTCTTGCATCTTTACATCTTACACATGCTTGTTTGTCATTGTAGAATGTCTTGTGGAAATTTATTCATAAGCTTATACAGTTGAATTTAAATTGATTCACCTTCCTGTGAATTTTGCTTTCTTTTTCAAATATTTCCCAAATGATGTTTAACAGAGCAAGGAATTTTTCACAGTATTTCCTATAATATTTTTTCTTCTGGAGAAAGTCTTTTATTTGTTTTATTTTGACTAGAATAAAAGCAGTTTTTAATTTTTTAAAACAATTTTAAGGTCAATATTATTAGCCCCCAAAGCAATATTTTTTTTAATTGTCTATAGAACAAACCATCATTATATGACTTGCCTAATTACCATAACTTGCCTAATTAACGTTTTTTTAGCCTTGGTACTCTAGCTGTTTTCACATTTCATACCCGAATAGTCTGCATCACAAATGTATGCAAATGTAATGCAAATCTCAAAAAGTATTAGTTTACAAAGCATGCGCGATGGCAGAAGTAGAAGTCATAACCAGTAGTGTAAAGAACTAATTACAAATGCTCAAATTACTGTAATTGAGTAGTTTTTCTCAGGAACTGTAATTTACTGAGTAGTTTTATAAATGTGTACTTTTACTTTTCTTTGAGTACATTTTTAGTGCAGTATCTGTACTTTTACTACACTACTTTTATTCAACCTGCAGTATATACTTTATCTTTCTTGTCTATGGGGATTAGAAAAATCAGTCCTGAGATTATTGTCTAATCAAATCGCACATAGCGTAGAAGGTAAAAATCACATCATAATGAACCACCTCTTGACGTGTGCACTTTATAATTGCAGCAAACTGTTTGGAAGTATTAAAAGTGTCCATGAAAATATTCAAAATCTTTACACACACTGACCTAGAGACTGTTTAGATGCATGTCACTGATGAGAAGATGACGGATGTTTACTGTATGATGACCGAAATGGTCTTAAACACCCAGCAGGCACAGGACGTCAACATGATGTCAGATTGACGTTGAACCGTAATGTCATGGGGACTTTGCATTTTGTTTGGAAATGAAAATCGGGTCAGAACTCAACGTCAGGCCAAAGTCAATATCCAATATCCAAACTAAAACCAACCAAATATCAACGTCTAATGATGTTACAGCTTGACATTGTGTGAACGTTACCCCTGACGTCTATCAGACGTTGGATTTTGGTTGTTGTACCTGATGAATAAATGGCTGTTTTTGACGCCAATTTGACGTTGGTTTAAGATGTTGTCTCGACGCTGGGTTTTGGTCATTTTCTAACAACCTAAAATCAACCAAATATCAACGTCATTTGACGTCATTATTGGACATCAAAATAACGTTTTCCTTAGCTGCTTGCTTGACAATTGATTTTGGTCACCTGACATCACAACCTAAATCTAATCTAATGTTAACGTCTCATGATGTTGTGTGCCTTCTGGGCAATAACTAAATGCACTACAGAATGTTACGTTTACACACACATGCACAAATTACATGTAAACATATCAGCTTTTGACAGCATAATACTCACTACTCACTACTCTTGAGTACTTTTGAAAGGTCTTTTTACTCATACTTTGAGTAATATTGACAGCAGAATCCTTTATTCTACTTGCACTACATTTTTAGGCAAGTAATGGTACTTTTACTTGAGTATGATTTTTCAGTACTCTTTCCACCACTGGTCATAACTCATGTTTGTTCAAGAAACTGGACAATATAATGTGTTCTTAATTACTACTTTACTTAATAATTTGCTGTAATTTTAGTAAAGTAGTATGTTACTGCCGGTAGTGGTCATTTTCTTTTAAAATGGAAACTGCAGTAAATATTAAGTTCACTGTAAAAAAATACTTCCTGACTGAATTTTCTTTTGAATTTTAGTTGAATCAAATGAACTTTTCTAGTCATCTCAGCTTAAATCAGTCAATTTAAATCGGTTCATTCCGCTGTGGCGACCCCAGATTAATAAAAGGACTAAGCCAAAAAGAAAATGAATGAATGAATAAGTGTACATACCAACTCTAGTGTTCAGCAAAGTTTTAATGTGTTCTTAGTTATTAATTTGCAAATAATTTGAGTAGAATGTAGTATTTTACTATCAGTAGTGGTCTTTTATTTTTCTAATGGCAAATTCAGTGAATTTTAAGTTCACTGTAAAAACTTTTGAACTTTTGTAGTCATCTCAGCTTAAATCAGTCAAACTCACTAATAATATTAAATGAAACTTTGTATAGCTAAAATAATTTTTAGTTGAAACCTGATTAACTTATTCAATTAATAAAGGAACACAAAAACATTTGTTGTCATGACATATCATGTACAGTGTACATACCAATTCTAGTGTTTAGCAGTTTTAATGAACATCCATATTTATGTTTCAGTTTCTTTGCTGACATATGAACACTAAAAAGGAATATCTACACAAAGTAATTTCTTCTGGCAAACAAACCCATCAGGCGAAGGACATCAACATGACGTCAGATTGACGTTGTACTCCAACATCATTGGACATTGCATTTTGTTTGGAAATGAAAATTGGGTTGACGTCAGAAGCCAACGTCAGGCTGATGTCAGTGTCCAACTTTGGACAGACGTTGTATTTTGGTTACTTTCCAACGCAACCTAAAAACAACAAAATATCATCGTCTAATGATGTTACAGGTTGATGTTGTGTGGATGTTACCACTATGACGTCTATCAGATGTTAGATTTTGGTGGCCATACCTGATGAAGAAATGTCAGTATTTGACGTCAATATGACGTTGATTTAGGATGTTGGCTTGACGTTGGATTTTGATCACTTATCAACCAAATATCAACCAAATATCAACATTTTGAACCAAATATCAACATAATTTGATGTAGTTACTGGACAACAAAGTAACATTGTCCTTAGATATTGGCGACCTAAATTAGGAACATAGTATACACTCAAAAAAGTATTAAGCGAAACATTGCGCCCCCCCACTTTTCGTAAACACCCCCCCCCCCCCCCACACACACACACTTTTCGTAAACAACTTGCCTCCACCCCCCACCCCCCCGCACCACGCTTTGGCCTGACCTTCAAAAACTTGTCCCTGGAGAAAATGTTGTCCCAGTGCGCCCCTGTGTGGAACCCAGCATTTTTGGCAGTGTAGGTTATTCTTTTCTCAACATTGCTACCTGTCATAGACATCAGATGGCAAAAAAACATAACCAAAGTTTCTGTAGAAACTTTTGCAGTACTTTTAAACATTGAAGATCCCTTCAGGAACTACTCTGACAAGAAGATGATTAAAAAAACCTTTTCATTTTAACCACCAAGGGCGCATCAAAACACTGCAGTGCAGTCACTGAAAAAAAGTGTGTGTTAAAAAGTTTGCTCAAACAGACAAAACAAAAACAAAAAAACACTTCTGTAAAGCAACTGATCAAATAAATGCTGTAATTGACAGTGCGTACAATAAAAATCCTTCATTTCACTCATCACAGTGTTCAAAGTCATACTGGTATAACTGTAGATTACATTTGGCAATAGGGCTGCACAATATATTGTTTCAGCATCGATATCGCAATTGTGTGCATCTGCAATAGTCACATCGCAAGATCTCAATGTTGAGTCTGGATTGTAGTTGAAGAGGAGCCACAGAATTGTATTTAATTACTGTATTTATACTGAATTTATACGATTTCTGCAAAAAAAAAAAACTAACTTAGAATTTTTGTCTTGTTTCTAGACTAAAGATCTACATTTTAAAGCAAAAGCAAGATTAATTTGCTCACATCACTCACAGATAATTTTGATTGTTTTAAAAAAAATCTTTATTTTGCCTTATTTTTGTCCACATACGTGGACGGCACATTTTTAGTTCTGAAGTGGCTATTTAAAATACTTTGAATGTTTTATATTTCGTTACAGACATACAGTGTCATCCTGCAATGAAATATTCCAAACCCTATTTTTAACTGTCCAAAATGGGAAAACATTTTGTTTTTACTCTCTGATAGTTAAAGCAAGTTCAAAAAAAAATTCTACGTTAAATTTGCATAAAAGAAAATTTGGGAAAAAGTGTTTTTTGTAAATTTGGACCACGAGTCCACATACGTGGACATCATTTTTCTCTAAAGGTACATCATATCAAAAGATGATACTTAGATTTTTATTCTAATTAGGTTCCAATAAGCCCAAATAGCAAAGAGAAATAAAAAATGCATGTGAAAAAACACCTTGGGCCTTAATAGGAAAAACAAATACAGTGGAAGTCTATGGTTACAGGTTTTCAGCTTTCTTCAAAATAGCTTCTTCTTTATTTCCTTCTTTTCTTCCTTCCTCCTTTCCTTTCTTCCTTTCTATAAACCTGTAACCATTGACTTCTATAGTAGGTAAAACAAATGCAATGGAAGTCAATGGTTACAGGTTTTCAGCTTTCGTCAAAATATTTTTTTTTGTATTCAACATTTTCTTTTTCTTTCTTTTTTCTTTCTTTTTTCTTTCTTTCTTTCTTTCTTTCTTTCTTTCTTTCTTTCTTTCTTTCTTTCTTTCTTTCTTTCTTTCTTTCTTTCTTTCTTTCTATAAACCTGTAACCATTGACTTCTATAGTAAGAAAAACAAATTCAATGGAAGTGAATGGTTACAGGTTTTCAGGTTTCTTCAAAATATCTTCTCTTCTTCCTTCCTTCCTTCCTTCCTTCCTTCCTTCCTTCCTTCCTTCCTTCCTTCCTTCCTTCCTTCCTTCCTTCCTTCCTTCCTTCCTTCTTTCCTATAAATCGGTAACCATTGACTTGTATAGTAGGAAAAACAAACACAACGGAAGTCAGCGGTTACAGGTTTTCAGCTTTCTTTAAAATATCTTCTGTAGTGTTTAACATTTTCTTTCTTTCTTTCTTTCTTCTTTCTTTCTTCT
>LR812525.1:76522195-76533543 GCA_903798195.1 Danio kyathit | reverse complement strand
TCGACCATGGCTTGTTTTTATATGTATATATTATTACGACGTAATGTCTCGGCTGTGTATTTAAAAATAGTTTTTCCTTTGTTTTCATTCTCATCACTTGAGCACGAGCAAGTAACGTATCTCTGTAAACCAATAGCGTTTAGCTGCTCGTCTAGCTTCACTTTTTGGTACCCTTTTGTTGTGTTAGGTACCCTTTTCGAAAACCAAAAAACGGTACAGTACGGTTCGCTTTTTGGTACCTTTTGACAGTGGAAACGGCCATAAAAGCATACCAAAGCATATCTTACTGTACCACTCAGTGAAAAGAGCCATAAATGCATGCAACAACAAACTAATAAAGCTTACCATAATAGAGAGAGATGCTTGTTTTCTACTCATGCTGGAGTAACTGAATCTTATAAAGATCTGCATTGTTAAATACATTGCTAAGCAATGCAAACAGATCCCGATTGTGCTGGTATTCGTACTTGGTGTGTTTTCTCATAGAAAACATTTAGAAATTATTAAAATTCTAATATTGGAGCGACACAGCCGTTCTGGTGTCTGCTCTGCTATTTGCACTGATGTGGATATTGTTTTTTTAAAGGGTAACTCACAATAAAGTGTGATCTCATGTAGAGTAATTTTGCATTCTTGTGGCGCAGTAGAAACTCTTTTACGGCCCTATTACTGCATTGCGACTTGGTGGTTGTAGACCCCTGCCCTAGAGTTAAACAAAATATACCCTGCTTTGTTTACTGCAGTAACCAAGGCAACATCATTATTTCTGCAGTTCTATAGGCGCCCCCTGCTGGATTAGCATTTCTTTTCACCATATAAAATAATGTTTTAGTTTAGGATTAGGATCTTACAATTAGTATTTAATAACTATACTGTAAGTTAAAATGTCGCCAATGTTCCGATTGAAAACTGAAGTGGCATTGAGGTCTTAAAACAGAGGTGGGCAAACTACGGCCCGTGGGCCATATGCGGCCCGCTAAACTCTTTCATCCAGCCCGCGAGGGAGTTTTTAAAATACTGCTTCTGAGTAACGGTTTGGTTTCAGAATTAGTAAATTAATGATGCAATACAAGTGAACGCCATTTGATGACAGTATTGCACGCGGTACAGTTAGCGCAACCAGTAAAATTAGAACACACTCTCTGATATTAAAATGCACTCGACTGTTAATGACAGAAAATCAGGCAAAAAGAAAAGAAAAATTGACTCTGAATGTCGTGTGTTTAAGGAGGAATGGACAACAAAATACTTATTCACCAATATCCCAATATCGGACAGAAAGCAGTATGTCTAATATGCCAAGAAAGTATTGCTGTTTTTAAAGACTAGAACCTAAGTCGGCATTTTTCACGCAAACATTCAAATTATTTTTAATGTGTTAATATGAGATTTTTTCCATCAGACAATATCTTTTCTATTCTCCACTGTAAAAATTATTGCATTATTATTATTAGATTTTATAAGGGAGTATTTTATTGTTTTATGATGATTGATAAGTAAATATAAATAGCAGTGCAATTTAATTTGACTTGTAAATATGACTCAATAATAACTATTAAAAAATGTGTGTTAACGTGACACGTTTCTGTCCGATATTACATGTTCCATGCATACTGCCACTATAAATTAAAGTTATTTTTTGAAGGATTTGACATGTGGCCCTTCACTTGGTTTGCAAAACTTGATATGGCCCTCGGGTCTAAAAAGTTTGCCCACCACTGTCTTAAAATGTATGGAAAGAGTCTTAGAGGAGGTCTTAAAAGGTACTGAATCTCACTCTCTGATTTTAGTATATACCCTGTAATTGCCTCAAAAGACTTGTTTGTCTCTCAATTTGTCTCTCCTGCCTTCTTAAGTTCACTTTAAGTTCGTCTAGTTGCTGCGAATTCATTAATTTCCTTTTTGAACAGAACAATAACTTCAGCAGTGATGACAGCTGCTTTGTGGAAGAGAGATCTTTTCAGTGTGGGCAACGAAATCCTAATTATTGTGTGGGCAATGAAAAAGCTGAACAATTGGCTGTTAAGAGCGAGTGCTGTGCTCCGATTCTCTGAAAGGTTTCTCTTCATGACAGTAAGCAGCTTAAGGACACACACGCTTTCTAAAGACCAGGGATTGACCCCTTCTCCTTAATATAGCTCCTAGATAGTTTGTCACATCCTTAAAGCTGGTTTATTTCCTTGATATTTAGTGATTCCCATATTTAGAGTGAGCTGTCAGACGCTTGTTTGCTTTTCTTGTTGCGCTCTCTGTATTGCCACTTGCTCTGTACGGTTATATTCTCCCGGGAATGAGCCTCATTTGTCTCATAAATCAAAGCAGATTTGTAGACTTCCGTTCCCAGCACTCCCCTGCTCTCTGTTCAGGGAGTCACCATGGAAAGTAGATAACTCAGATCGGCTCTGAAAAGCTCTGTGCTGATATTTGCTGACAGATTTTTCCCACTCTCATGTCCCTCTTCTTTATTAACCCTTTCTTTTACATTTGACACGTTTTAAAATGTTGTTGGGAATGGCATTTCTTTCATTTGTTGATTTTTTTGCTTGTATCATATTATGAACATGACAAGAGCTATATTTTAAAAGTTTAATTTCTACATTTTAGGATTTTGCATAAAAAAATGTGCATTAAACCATATACATTTAATTGCTATAGATTGTTATATATATTTATATACACAGGGCTTGGACAATGAAACGAAAAACGCCTGGTTTTAGACCACAATAATTCCTTAGTATGGTGTAGGGCCTTCTTTTGCGGCTAATACAGCATCAGTTGGTCTTGAGAACAACAGATTCAAGTCCTGCAGTGTGGCCAGAGGGATTTCAAGCTATTCTTCTTGCAGAATAGTGGCCAGGTCACTATGTGATGCTGGTGGAGGAAAACATTTCTGACTCAAAACACCCCAGAGTGACTCAATAATATTTAGTTTGGGTGGCTGTGCAGGCCATGGGAGATTTTCATATTAGGAATATGACAGGAGCTATATTTTAAAAGTATATTTCTACATTTTAGGATGTTAGATAAAAAAATGCTGTAAAATCTAAAAATCTGCATTTAAACCATATTTGCTTAATTGCCGTGGATTAATTGCCACAGGGTTGAATAACGAAACAAAAACGCCTGGTTTTAGACCACAAAAATTCATTAGTATGGTGTAGGGCCTCTATTTGTGGCCAATACAGCATCAGTTGGTCTTGAGAACAATAGATACAAGTCCTGCACAGTGGCCAGATGGAATTTGAGCCATTCTTGCAGAATAGTGACCAGGTCACTGCACTGTCAGAAATAAAGGTACGCGAGCTGTCACTGGGGTGGTACCTTTTCAAAAGGTACACATTTGTACTTGAAGGGTCTATAATGGTACCTCAAAAGCTTATATTAGTACCTAAACATTTTAAGAGGAACACTTTTGTACTTTTTAGGTACTAATATGTACCCTTGAGGTATTCATATGGACCTTTTAGATACAAATTTGTACCTTTCGAAAAGGTACCACACCAGTAACAGATCACATACCTTTATTTTTGAGAGTGTATGTGATGCTGGTGAAGGAAAACGTTTCCTTACTCACTCCTCAAAACACCCCAAGTGACTCAATAATATTTAGTTCGGGTGACTGTGCAGGCCATGGGAGATTTCCATATTAAGTATATGACAGGAGCTGTATTTTAGGATGATAAAAAAAATGCTGTAAAATCAAAAAATCTGCATTTAAACTGTATACACTTAATTGCTATAGATTGTTATAGCAATATATATATGCCTGCACAGTCACCGGATCTATATATTATTGAGTCACTTGGGGTGTTTTGGAGGAGCGAGTCAGGAAATGTTTTCCTCTACCAACATTACACAGTGACCTGTGTGTGTGTGTGTGTGTGTGTGTGTATGTATATATATATATATATATATATATATATATATATATATATATATATATATATATATATATATATATATATATATATATATATATATATATATATATATATATATATATATATATATATATACACACACACACACACACACACACACACACACACACACACACACCTACACACGCACACACACACACAGAGGGGTTGGACAATAAAACGAAAATGCCTGGTTTTAGATCACAATAATTCATTAGTATGGTGTAGGGCCTCCTTTTGCGGCCAATACAGCATCAATTGGTCTTGAGAACAACAGATTCAAGTACTGCACAGTGGCCAGAGGGATTTTGAGCCATTCTTTTGAGCATTTCTTCTGCATTATGCTGGTAGAGAAAAACATTTCCTGACCATACCTGTCAACATTGGGATGTGAAAATAAGGGATACTCAACCCATTCCCCCCCCCCCCCCCCCCCCAAAAAAAAAATGTTCATCTGGAGCTATTTCATTGTAAATAAACTGCTAAAACGATCAGTAATACGTTTTTATTATTATTTACAAAGGATATAATAATTAGTATACATTAGAAAAAGCTGCAAATAAATTAGCAAACAGTTCAGCTCATTAAAACTAATAGCTATTATAAAGAAATAGAATCAAGTTATCAAATCTCATCTGTTCTTCACTGTATAATTTAAACATTCTGATTAAAGAGCAGCGAATGAATCTCTCATTTAGACTTTTTTGGTTTGATTACATTAAATAACAGAGGTGTCACTTTAAAACGGCACAGATCTATAATGAAAGCGTTTGATTGTTTTCCCAACTGTTTATGCTCATTTAAGACAGAATTTGTTGTGTTTAAAAGAAAACCCAACAAGATCGACATGTCTAGGTGTTGTTATTGTTATTATTATTATTATTATTCATTCATTCATTCATTCATTTATTTTCTTTTCGGCTTAGTCCCTTTATTAATCTGGGGTCGCCACAGCGGAATGAACCACCATTATTATTATTATTATCATCATCATCATTATTATTATTATGATGATGTGTATATGTCTGTTCAAACACGCACCCAAAACCCAGTGTCCACTTGAGCTCAGCATCAAATCGCGTACGTACAGAATCCGCTTGGGAAACAGCGCCTATTATCAATATGGAGCGCATCAGCTGACAGTCATGCATCTTTATATGAACTGACTGTTTTGAGGATTGCATAGGGGCAATGGCGCCTGTAATGAAAAGGAAATGAATCGCGCCGTTTTTAAGTTTATTTCAAAGTGTTTCCATGGCTAAATAAAATGAAAGCACAGAACCGATTCACATTTAAGAGCAAGGGCGGCCCCTGGTGGATTGGCGGTATGGGTTGCATATAGGGAGGATCGGCTCTTCTCAGAAAGATACAAAATACGGGAGAAATACGGGAAAATACCTTTACGGGATGACAGCGGGATAGAACTGTAAAATACGGGAGAATCCCGGGAAAAACGGGAGGGTTGACAGGTATGTTCCTGACTCGCTCCTCCAAAACACCCCTAGTGACTCAATAATATATAGATCTGGTGACTGTGCAGGCCATGGGAGATACTACTACTTTGATACACGGCACTGCCTTCAGGATACAATATTTGAATCATTGGGTGTGCATGGTCCTCCAGAATTAGTCCATGGCAGTGACGAGCCCATCTAGCACAAGTTTTGGGCCTAGGGAATGCCATGATATTGCAGCCCAAACCATCACTGATCCACCGCCATGATTCACTCTGGGCATGCAACAGTCTGGGTGGTAAGCTTCTTTGGGGCTTCTCCATACCATAACTCTCCCAGATTTGAGAAAGACAGTGAAGGTGGACACATCAGAGAACAATACATGTTTCACATTGTCAACAGCCCATGATTTTTGCTGCTGGCACCATTGAAACCGACGTTTCATTGACACACGTGACCAAAGGTTTGGCTTTAACAGCATGGCAATATATACTGACCCTGTGGAGCTTCTGACAAACAGTTTTGGTGGAAACAGGAGAGTTGAGCTGCACATTTAAATCTGCAGTGAGTTGGGTTTTTTCTGTGGTTTAATGTTTTTTGGATACAATCCAGGTTAGCACCCAGTCATCCCTTTCAGACAGCTTCCTCGTGCATCCACAGTTACTCCTGTTGGATGTGGTACAATTTGACACTTGCATCTACAACATGCATCATATTACTTCTGTGCCCGTTTGTAAGTGTGTGTTTTCTTTCGATGTGTTGAACAGTTGGACGTGAAGGACGACGCGAGCACTAATAAGGATACGAAAGTGCAGTGTGAAGAAGAAGAGATGAAAATGCACCAGCTGAACATTCGTGTGCGAGAGGTCTTCGCCAACCGTTTCTCGCAGATGTTCTCGGATTACGAGGTGTTTGTTATTCAGCCCAGCCAAGACAAAGAGTCCTGGTTCAGCAACCGAGACCAGATGCAGAACTTTGACAAGGTGAGGATTCACTTTCTATTTATCAACTTTCATGCTGGACAAGTATGATTAGAGATAGATGATGCTGGATTTTTGTTTAATAGGGACTGAAGTAACAATGCCTTCTGATTGAAAAGAGTAAAGACTGAAGCTGTTTCGTAATTGTACATGACAGATCTGAATGTTTTCACTGTGATGACTGTCAAAGATTTAAAAGACAAAGACATTTGCATTTAGGAATAAGATTGTGTGGGTGGGAATGTCGATTCTTCTTGGTTAATTGTGCAGCTCTAATGCCTCGTTTCCACTGAGTGGTACGATTTAGTTCGGTACGGTATGCGTCACCTTTATCAGGCTTGTGTCTCCACTGCCAAAGGGTACCAAAGGTGGTAGGCATGGTGTTCGAGAGAAAGTTGCAGTCGAAGTTATTCTTGCTCGAGGAAATGTCAAAGAAAAGCTATACGGGTCGTTCACATATCATACACAAAACAGATGTTTTACACACATAAATAGGCCTACTTGTGTATAAATGTTAATAACTAACCTTTCTATAAACAAGATTTGATAATAGTTGCAGATCAATGATAATGCGAAATAGTTCTGTAACGGCTGTGATTATATAAAATAAAAAAATAAAACATGTATGAAATCATACAGAGCCTTACAGTCTGATATGTTACCAATTACGAAACAAAAATAACCAAAACATACAGCACATGTAACGTTAGCATCTTGTCATTCCGAGTTCATAATACTCCAAAAGGTGATGATAATAATTTAACATGGCAGTTTGTTCATGTTTGAGGTTGCTGAAAGAATCATTTGCTCCTCTGTTTTTTCGTGCTTTACTCTCGTGTTTGTCTGTTCCTGAAAGGATGCCAGAAGCACTTTAATAATCTCGCGCACGTTATTATCATCAGCTCAAGAAGTTCATTATTTCAAATATAGACATGCATGCGAGCTCTCTCAAGAAAGTGAAACCACTTGCATTTTTAGATGGCCTCGTAAATAACAACAGGACACAGGGCAGATTCGACGATGACAAGGTTTGTTTGAACTCAGGTTGACCATGGCTCTCTATTATATGTATATATTATTACGATGTAATGTCTCGGCTGTGTATTTAAAAATGGAGCTTTCTTTGTTTTCCTTTTCCTGGCTTGTGCACACGCTAGTGAGCTCCACCTTTTGGTACCCTGTTGTTGTGCTAGGTACTCTTTAAAAAGGGTACCCAAACAGTGGTATGGTACAGTTTGCTTTTTGGTTCGTTTTGACAGTGGAAACGGTCATAAAAGCGTACCGAACTGTACCATACTGTATCGTAACACTCATTGGAAATGGGCCATAATGTTTATTTCTATGTTGACATGCTATTTTACTAGTGTACTAGTTTAGCTCTTACGTTAAGGTAACAAACTAACTAACTTAACATACTTAACATACTTAACTTAAACTAAACTTAATTCAACTTAACTTTAGGTAACATAACTTAATTTAGCTTAACTAAACAAACTAAACTTAACCTAACTTAACTAACTTAATTTAACTAACTTAACTTAACTTAACATACTTAACTAACTAAACTAAACTAAACTTAACTTAACTTAACTTAACTTAACCTAACTTAACTTAACTTAACTTAACTTTACTTTACTAAACTAAACTAAACTAAACTAAACTAAACCAAACCTACCTAACTTAACCTAACTTAACTTAACCTAACTTAACTTAACTTAACTTAACTTAACCTAACTTAACCTAACTTAACCTAACTTAACCTAACCTAACTTAACCTAACTTAACTTAACTTAACTTAACCTAACTTAACCTAACTTAACCTAACTTAACTTAACTTAACTTAACTTAACTTAACTTAACTTAACTTAACTTAACTTAACTTAACTCAACCTAATTTAACTAACTTAAAGGTGCTGTATGTAAGTTTGTGACTCTTCTAAAGCATAAAAATACCATAATATGTTTGCAGGTATTTAGGAAACATCCCAAGTGAACATACTTGTTCAACTGAAAAACAATGCTGAAGTCAGATATTCTGCTTTGAAAATGGTTTTTCCGTGCCGGAACGCTGTCTTTGTTTAGCCTGCAGAATGCCAGTTTAGCCAATTTATTTCAGCACTCCGGGTTGCCTTGTTGGAAAACAGCGTATTTCATTCATTCATTCAGAAAGGCTCTGCAAGCATGCGCCCGTGACCGAAATGGACAGTATCAGACGTCGAAATGAGACAGATTCAGTTCCACATGAGGTTATTACTTAGCAAATGATATCAACATTACGAACGTAAACATTAGGTGAGCAGGTTACATTGTAATCTCGTGTCCTAACAACACGCAAACAGCAGTTTAGCTGTTTGCACCAGACAAAACATGACAGAAATGTAAATACAGCCATTCAGAAGCACAGAATATGCACTCACTCACGAAACGGTAAGGTTTAGAATCCATTCAAACTCACATTGTTAGCATTTAGCACTGAATAAAACACACGAGGCTTACCTGAGGTGCACTGTCATAGGTTTCACATGTTGAGCTGTGAGAAAATGAAACTGTTTCTAATATATCAATTCGAGGTGTTGGTTAGAACTAAAACTCCTTTTAATATGGAAAATATTCCCTCTATCGCGTGTCGTTGCTTTTATTTAGAACAAAGGTTTAAATCACTCGCTCCTGTACTCAATCTGGCATCCCACGCGTGCGTTTATTTTGATCTAGGAGTGCAATACCTAGTTCAACCACTGGGTGTCAAACTTACATACTGCACCTTTAAGGTTTAATGGATTTAAATGATTGGACATTTGTATGGTTAAGATATTTAAACAATAAAGAGAGAATTGAAAAAAAGTGAAACAAAACAAAATCGAAGTTTTGGCAAAATAAAGATAATTTAATAGGGTTATTATTATTAAGTTATTATTAACATTCTACTATTTATATTATATTTTATAATAATACTAATAATATGAAGTTAATATTAATATTATTATCTTTATTTATGTTAATATTTGAATCTTTCGTTTCTGTTATAACAATTTGAATCACAAAAATACAAAAAGCTGCTCATTTACAGATATTTTTACAGTGTATTTAGAATGCTCACATAGAGTGTAACTGATAAAATGTCTTTTCAGCCCACAGCAGCTTCACGGTTTTTGCCTTTTGTAATTTCCGCCCACTGCAGGCCTCCTTCCTGTCAGATCAGCCCGAACCGTACCTGCCGTTCCTCTCTCGCTTTCTGGAGACGCAGATGTTTGCCTCTTTCATCGACAGTAAGATCCTGTGCCACGATGACGAGGACAAAGAGCACACACTGCGAGTCTTTGATTCCCGTGTTGACAAGATCCGCATGATAAACGTCAGGACACCCACCTTGCGGACCTCCATGTACCAGAAATGCACCAATATCGATGAAGCAGGTGAGATCCTTGTCTGCTGTTGGGGATGTTTTCATCCAGTCTGGGGTGATTTTGAGTCTTCATTGGGCCACAACTTTCTCTGTGTGATTTTGGGTAACAAATCTTATTTCGACACCTATTTTGTGAAAATACTTTAAAAATTTACTCTGGGCAAACTTATTACCCTTTCGTTATGTTCGGGACTGTTTTTGCCCCATTGACTTTCATTATAATGACATTTTTTTATTGCAAAGCCATGACACAATATAATCATGCATTCTAGTTTGTTGGTGGTTTTCCCTGTTGGGAAGAGGTAAAATTAATTATTTTTACTGTTGATCATCAGTTGCAGCGCAAAACAAGCTATGTTTCTGGCTTAAAATTATATGGTTATATGTAGTATAGTGTGTGTGTGAAAGAGGCCTTTGTGCACTTATTGTACCTTAATATGCTTGATTAAAATAAAAAAAAAATAAGCCGCTCAGCTCTCAAAACATAGTAAACATAGTAAGTGTATTTATGCACACACACTCTATAATCTTCTGTTTTAATCCAAAAAACTCAATATGAAAGTCTGAAACTTTTTTTGCACAGGCCTATCTAAAGGATTAATGGTGCCAACTGATGATCGACAGTAAAAATGACAAATTCTACGTCTTTCCAAAAAGGAAAACCACCAACAATCAAGAATTCACGATTATTTGGTGTCATGGCTTTGCAAACAAAAAATGTGGTTATAATGGAAGTCAATGGGGCTAAAACAGCCCCGAACATAACGAAAGGGTAGTCCATTTGAACATTAGACAAGAGTTAACGGGTTAAAAGTAAAACTTTTGATTTCATGTGGACTTTAAGTGCGCAGCATGTCATACTGTTTGATAATTGTTAGAAATAATCTCAAAAAGCAATAGACTGTGTAAATATGAACACAAATATGAAATATATGCCAAGTTCAGTGGTTAAGTTGACATGACGGCAAGCAGCAGAGATCTGTCACTCAAGTGGCCACACCTTTTAATTCAGAATTTTAAGACTTCCTATAAATTAAACGGATGAGTTTTAAAAATATTCACTCCCCTCACAGTTTTCATGAAGGGTAATATTAGCTATATACAGTACTTTGTAAAAGTGCTAAGCACTATACCAGCTTTGTTGGCCTAAGACTTTTGCACAATATATAATCAATCAGTCTCTTTATTAAAAACAAACAGAAAATATAGGAAATATGTACAAAAAAACATCAACATTTCCTCTTTAAGCAATAGTATATGTTTAATGTGGCTTCCCTTGGCACAGAGCACAGATTGAGCTGTTTTGTCTTGACATTTTCTGAAATAATGTGCTGTGTGATATCAGGCTTCTTTTAGCACTTTCCAGAGGTCTTCTTTAAGTTTAGAGTGTCATGTCTTTCCTTTTCTGTCCAGTTGATCTCATACAGCCTCAATAATATTCGGGTGTGGACCCTGTGGAGGCCATTTCATGACTGTGTTTCATAAGCTGTTTTCTTTATCCAAATAAGATTTCACTGCAATTAGCGGATCATTATAATGCTGAAAATGAAAGCTATTACCACTGAAGTCCTTTCCAGAAGGAATGGATTAC
>LR812525.1:76512195-76517195 GCA_903798195.1 Danio kyathit | reverse complement strand
AGGGCTATTCAATTGGCGGCCCGCGGGCCGAACCCGGCCCCCGAGGCAATTTGTTCCGGCCCTCCAAATAGTGTGACCAAGACATAAAAAATAAATTTAGTTCGGTCGAAAAACGGCCGCTATAGTTATGAAGTGACGTGCGCCTGTTCAATACAGCATGAACTGCAAGCTGCGCAGAGCTTGAGTCACCTGACATTCAGTGAGTAGCGCGGGCAGCCAAAAATATTTGGATATGTTTGTAGAAAAGGCCTTTTGTACTATGCACTGATATCGTCAATAGGGATGCAACGATTAGCCGATTTCACTATTAACTGCCCTTTAATTCGTCACAATTAATCGTAAAGGCTTCTCTGAGCCGCATTTCTGTTGCACGGAACAAAACGAAACTGCTGTAGTTAAAGTTATGCCAAGTTGCCAACTGTGCGCTAGTTTAAAGTTCCAAGTATGTACACTGAGGCTAATACGCCCGCACACCGGATTAACGCAGCGGCCATTCCCATATCATGTCTTTTCCGCTTGCAAGTTTGTTGTTTCTAATGTAAGAATATATGACAATATCCGCGCACAAGCGGAGCAGCGCGCTTGCGTCTTTGCCGGCGCACGCAGTAGACAACATCTCACGGTGAGAGTTGTGCGTGCCTTTCAGTGCAGTGTAAACAAAAGATATGGAAGACGAATTAATATTAAGATGATTATGTATGCAAGAACGCAGATGGCAACAACAGGTCATCTAAATAGCTCACCTAATATAAAGCTTGAATTTACATTAGACCTGATAACCGTCAAACCATGATTATTCTTCAGACTATATAATCGTGCAACCAAAATCTATAATTGTTGCATCCCTAATTGTTATGCAGTTCAAAAAACATTATATGAATGTGTCTGAATGTAGAAGAAGCCTACTTCAGCAATGCACTGCTTTTGTTGTGCTCTGAAATACAACATTTGAATGTTTGTAAAAAAAAAAAAAAAAGTCTATTATACAATGCACTGATATTATGTAGTTTCAAAATACAATATATTAACATTTTAATGTAGAAAAAGCCAACGTGGGTGTCTTAAGGAGCAAAAATACAACGTATGGGCTCTTATATTGCTGTTGTGTTATCACTCATATAGCAAGTCATATCTCTCCGGCCCCTCGTTTGGGATGCTTTTCATGAACCGGCCCCCGTGACAAACTAATTGTATAGCCCTGTCTTAAACCAACGTCATATTGACGTCAAATACTAACATTTATTTGTCAGGTATGGCAACCAAAATCCTGATAGACGTCATAGTGGTAACGTCCACAAAATGTCAAGCTGTAACATCATTAGACGTTGATATTTGGTTGGTTTTAGGTTGGACTTTGGACATTGACATTGGCCTGACGTTAAGTTCTGACGTCAACTCAATTTTCATTTCCGAACAAATTGCAACGTCCCCATGACGATAGGGTACAGCGTCAACCTGACGTCATGTTGATGTCCTGTGCCTGCTGGGTCTTTAAGACTATTTCGGTCATGATACAGTAAACATCCGTCATCTTTTCATCAGTGACATGAATCTAAAAAGTCTCTGGGTCTACGTGTGTGAAGATTTTGGACATCTTCTCGGACACTTTTAATGCTTCCAAACAGTTTGCTGCAATTATAAATCGCCATGTCTTGAGGTAGTTCAGTATGATGCGATTTACCTTCTGTATGCAATTTGATTGGACAGTAATCACAGGACTGATTTTTCTAATCCCCATAGACAGGAAAAAATAAAGTAGTGACTACAGGTTGAAGGAAAGTAGTGGAGTAAATGTACAGATACTGCACTAAAAATGTACTCAAGGGAAAGTAAAAGTACACATTTTTAAAACAACTTAGTAAATTACAATTCCTGAGAAGAACTACTCAATTATAGTAATTTGAGTATTTGTAATTAGTTACTTTACACCACTGGTCATTAGTGTACAAAAGAAACTCAGTGTACAAAAACAACAGCAACATCATTATTTTTTAAAAAGGAGTGTGAATATCAACTGTATTCAGAAGATTGAAGGCAAAAATAGTTTTAGATATATCGCACTAGTCATAATATTAATATTCTGAATTACTTTGACCAATAAGATTGTTACTTCATGACGGTGTTATGCTTGAGTAAATCAATCTTTGAAGCCTAATAAAAAACCCTCAAACCTAATGAAAACTATGAAGGTCCCTATTACGCCCCAAGTCTAGGGGAAAACAACATGGGCATAATAAATGGAAAAACAAATGTGTTGTGGGTGGTGGATTTCCCAAACAAAACAAAACTTAATGCAAAAGATCCCCTTCGGTCCACAACCAAACTCGGACACTCAGTTGAGAGTAATTGAATAGATTTATTATAGAAAAATAGTCATTTCAAATGAGCATCTCTTCAGGGTGACCACAGGCCAAAATAACAAAAGAATCTATAAAATAAATTAAATAAATTACCTATAAATATTTAAAGAAAAATACAGGAAGCTTATCTTTCTCCCTAAACATAAACATAGTCAAAAGTAATCAAATAAATAGGCAGGCACCCCTACAAGCTCATACTCTCAAAAAGTGAAACGCATGAACAATGGTACAAGATTTTTTATTTATTTTATTTATTTTTTTATGTATATATTTTTTAGACTACATTCTATACAATTGTATTTATTGTAATTTTTTTCTACAACTCTACTTTTTGTGTTTTGTATTAATATTATATGTTAGGCACTTGGGGGTCTGAGAGTAACGGAATTTCGATTCTCTGTATGTCCTGTACATGTGGTTGAATTGACAATACAGTAAAGCTGACTTTGACTTTGATTAAATGTTGGTCATTGGCCGGAGGGGTAAGGGAAATCCACTCCCAGCAACCGTCACACCACAAACGAGCTCCCCGAACCCTGCTGGAAGTTCCTTTTTATATAGACCTCCGAGACCAGCAGCCAATCAGAGCACGAATCACGCCAGAATGGGAGCCTATGGGATAACAAAAAACAAACTTTAGTCGTAACAGTCCCCAGCAGGCACAGGATGACAACATGATGTCAGATTGACGTTGTACCCCAAAGTCGTAGGGACATTGCATTTTGGGTGGAAATAAAAATAGGTTGACGTAAGAACCCAACATCAGACCGAAGTCAGTGTCCAACGACTTTGGATTTTGGTCACTTTCCAACGGAACCTAAAAACAACCAAATATTAACGTCTAATGATTTTACAGCTTGACGTTGTGTGGATGTTACCACTATGACGTCTATCAGACGTTGGATTTTGGTTGCCATACCTGATGAATAAATGTCAGTATTAATAAATTAATAAATGTCAATATGACGTTGGTTTAAGATGTTGGCTCGACGTTGGATTATAGTCACTTTCTAACAACGAAATATCAACGTCATTTCACATCGTTATTGGATATCAAAATAACGTTTTGGCTAGACATTGAATTTTGGTCACTTGTCTTCACAACCTGAATCTAACCTAATATTAAAGTTTTGTGATGTTGTGTGCCTGCTGGGTCATTTGTTTTGAAATGTTTGTTTTAATCTAATGATGTTGTTGTAGGTGGGCGAAGCGCAGTGCACCAGCACAATGGCGGAGGAAAGACCGACAGAAACAGCACGCCGAACATCTCTATCTGGACAATGACCAGAGAGAGGTACAGACACAATAGTAAATCTAATATAAATTGTTCCCACATATGAATTATATGTATTTATACACGCATAAATGAACTAGACAAGCGGAGCTGGGGGATTTCAGACAAACTCTTAATAACAGCAGAAATTGAATCAGACTATCTAAATATATAAGCAAGCAGTCTCAACTCATGCATTGATCCATTTATTCTTAAGCAAGTTAACACAATATTATTGTGGTAATGCTTTAATTAATAAACTAATGCTGACAATTATTTTGTCGTGCCTTAACATATTTTTTTTTTATTATTTTTACAATTATTTTACAAGTCCATTGTTTACTGGCTCTGAACACATACACAGACAAATTCGGGATTTGCAATTGCGATCTTAGAACGGAGAAGTTAAGATTCACAAGATATTTTAGCAAATGGAATATTCGATTAAAAAACCTTAAAGTGTTAAAGTGTTAAACCTTAAAAAAACCTGTTTAAAATGTTATGGCACTTTTATTCATATGCCAGAACTTTAAAATGATTGTTTAAGTTTGCATATAAGATTGGATTGACGAGCTCCAGTGCTAGTATAAACATATGATAAATAAATATATTTTTACATATATTATAATATATACCATTTCTATGAGAAGTTCTTCAGCCCTACTTTTTAGTGTACAATATTTGCAATATTACATACAGTACATTATTTTGTTTACTACATAATAATATATATATATATATATATATATATATATATATATATATATATATATATATATATATATATATTTACAGGGCTTGTCGCTAACCTTTTTGATTACCATCCACTTTGGCTAGTAGATTTCCAACATTACTAGCCACTCGCCATTTTCACTAGCCACAATTTTGTTGTTGGGAAATATATATTTTATATGCATAAATTTGACTTTGACATGCTAAAATGACTTGATTTAGATTTTGTGTTATTTCCACGTGCATTTCACTTTTTTGTGTACTCTCAGAAATAAAGGTACAGGAGCTGTCACTGGGGCGGTACCTTTTCAAAAGATACATATTTGTACCCAAAGAGTCCACGATGGCACCTCAAAGGTGCGTAGTAATACCCAAATGTACCTAAAAAGCATCTTTGAGGTATCATTATGGACCTTTCAGGTACACATATTTGCCTTTTGAAAAGGTACCGCCCCAGTGACAGCTCCTGTACCTTTATTTCTGAGACTGTGTGTTGTGGATGACCTTGCTCAATGTGAATGAGCAAATGGGTTGTGGTTTCATAGTGTCGCATTGCAATTAGTTTTTATTTCACATGTCTTTTCAGGGCTCAAAATTACGGTTTTACTAAATTTATCTCTACACCACACCACAAA